>PITA01001822.1:148234-180571 GCA_004023965.1 Spilogale gracilis
AGAGCCGAACCTGCCTGTCTCAGATGTTGTCTTGTCCTTTTCATGTTGTCCTCCTCTGGGTGTCCCCATGTCTGTGTGAGACTGCTATCTCAAGAGAGCCCATATCGGTCATAATCTGTCTCGCTCCAGCTCTCCCCACAGCCGTCCTGACCTCCTGTCCCTGTGGCCCTCTCCTATCCTATTTCCAGAGTAATGGGTCAGTCATAAGCCACACCTTCCCTTAGCCTTCTCTGTCCCTCTTGCTGTCCCCCTGTCGCATAGCAGCCCTGCTATCTCCCCAGCTAAGTCATACGTCTTTTCTGGAATACCAAATTATATGTGAATCAGTCCACAAGAAAACCAGCTCACGGGCTGCCCCTACCCCTAGAGTTGGAAGAATCTCACCGCAAATGTCCGCCGTGCTGGAACCGCTTTGCCCAGCGCTACTTGATCTGGGAGTGCTGCCCACTGTGGATGTCCATCAAGCAGAAGGTGAAGTTCATGGTCATGGACCCATTCGCTGACCTCACCATCACCATGTGCATTGTGCTTAACACACTCTTCATGGCTCTGGAGCACTACAACATGACAACTGAATTCGAGGAGATGCTGCAGGTTGGAAACCTGGTAAGGGCCGCTGGCAGCTGATTCTCAAATGGGCATCCTGGTGGGAAGGGCTCTCGGCCAGCTGGCACAACCCCCGTGGGTAGCGAGGGGGGATTCAGAGCACGAAAGGATCTTCTGACGGTGGGAGTCACCGTGGAAGAATCTTGGAACAGGACAGGTCAGGATCAGGTTTTAAGGCGCTGAGAGATCTAGGGGGTAGTGAGAAGTTGGAGATATCTGGGAAATAAAAGTGAGTTGGGGGTGAACTTGAAATGTGCAGGCACATGAGATAAGACAAGTGGTGACGGAGGAGGAGAGTGCATGCAAAAGAGGCGGCTCTCTCAGGGGTAGGGTGGATGGACAGAGAGTGGATGGAGGGATGGATGGATGGGTGCATAATTGGGTGTAGTTGAGTCAATCAGGCACAGCCAGATTTGAATTCTGACTCAGCTCTTACTATCTATATGACCTTAAGCAAATTACTTAGTCTCAGTCATTGGCACAATAAGTATTTGTTTAATTCAATAAATGTAAAATTAGTATGACAATTGCAAGCTCATAGGAAGCTAATGAGAATTGAGTAAGATAATGTGTATAATGGACTTGGCTCAGAGTTTGATAAACAGTAAGCACTCAAAATAAATGATAGCTCTGGTCTGTGGTTATCATCACTGTTGCTGTTATTAAAGAGGCTGCCCCTGCAAGTCAGAATGTCTGCGTTCTGAATTTGACTTTTTTTTTCCTTGAGATCAAATCAGGTCCTACCTCTTTATTCTAAGGATGGGAAACTGAGGCTCAAGAGGTGACATGGTGATGGCAGAGCTAGCCAGGTGACTGCTGCCTCCTGGGTCTGAGAGACAGGGTCCCCCTGGCTCTGCCCAGTTAAACACAGGCAGCCACTCTCCAGGGGCTCCCAGGTCAGGGCTGGCAGAGAGCCCAGTGGTTTCGGAAAGGGGCTCCTGGCATCATCACTGAGGTTGGGTGGAGGAGAAGGCTATTCAGCCTAAGCTTTCTCTTACTGCAGCGCAGCCCTATCTTGGTCCCAAGGACACCGTCGCCCCCAGGCAGGCAGGTCTCCTACACTGTAGATAGTTATCTCAGGGTCTGTTCAATTTTTTTTTTTTCACAAACCAGAGTCCATTTTGCGATAATTCTACTTTCTTTCCCTCTGTGTGCAAAAGGAATGGAAAGCTCTATTACAGTCTATAGGTGTCTCATGACACAATTGCGCCTGCCTTGTGTGGGATGGTCTTCAGATGGTGGTTATATAGGACTGTGGTTGAATGCGGTTTCATTGGAATGTGACCATTGGGTGACACCGAGCAGCAAATCAAGGGCACTGGTGGCTTCCCCGGATCACTGAGTTGTGATTAAATTGAAATTGTGTTAAACTTGGGGTTCTGTTGTTGGTAAGAGGTCATGTTGTTGGAGTTACCTCTATTTTGTTTCATTTGGATGGCTTTATTGCTACTATGTAAAGTTTTTGATTATCTTGAAGTTAATATATTCTGTATGGTTTAAATGTTACATGTAAAGAAACAAAACCACAACAATAAGCATGGGAAAATAACCTTGGTAGGGGAAAAACCTTTCTAAGCATGTCATTAAAGACAAATTCCAAAACACATAAGATCAATAGATTTGACTTTTAGCTTATCATCTGAAGAGCCAATGCAACTTCTGTTCCTAGCATTGTGGACCAAAAAACCTGAAAAGTCCCCTACTAGGAAGCACCTAAAAATACAGCAAATATTCTTTGAAATGCGTATTGAAACTTATGAGAAAGTAACAAAAATCCCATAGTGCCAGAAACAAATAGGAACTTAAAAACCATAGCAATAAACATGTGAAATGGTTCTGTAGTTGCCCCAGGGAGGGCCAGGAGCAGAGGAGATTGCTGATTTGGGTAATCTGGGGACTTGAATTTTAGTGAAAATATAGAGCTAAGGCAGGTCTTTAGACGGTGTAAGTAGCCCCATGAGAACATAACCCTCTTTTCAGTAGAACGGTGAACCAGAAAAAAAACACTGGCATTGGAATTGGGAAATGATAAAGAAAGGGAAGCTTGTCAGTCTCAGCCAGGGCTGAAGAGGAGGGAAAAAGTAACCTCTGGAAACTTCTGACACAGTGAATTTGGCCTTGTATAGATTTGGAGTTCAAATTTTAGCTCAGTGTTTCTGGAACCCATGCCTAAAAATTTAACAGACAAAGTGACCCTATGATACCTTGGGGCCCCTGCAAATAATAATCACAAAACTTCCCTGGAAAGACACACTTTTAACCCAGACCAAGTATATTCTCCCAACTATGAAACACACAAGGAAATACACCACTGTGAGGAGGAGTTAGGATACAGATAGACATACACACACACACACACACACACACACACACACACACACAGGCTTATCCTCTTAAGAATGTCACATAATACACTGTCTAATACAAATTATAAAATAAGAATGTTCATAATAACTAAAGACTTAGAAGAAGGAATTAAACATTGAAGAATAACACAGCTTTGGAAAAGAACCAAATCAAAAGTCTAGAAATGGAAAATGTAGCCCCTGGGATTAAAATCTCAATGTATAAATCAAATAGCACATTCATAAGCTAGGGAGAGAATTAAATTAATATAACTTTAGATCTAAGGAAGTTTCCCAGAATGTAGAGAGATGGAGAGACAGAAAATATGAAATCGAGGTTCAGAGACATGGCGTCAGAATGAGAAGGTCAAGCACACATCTGATAGGGGTTCCAAAAGAAAAGATAGGAGAATGAGGGTGAAAGAATGTTCGAGAAAAGAATAGGTGAGAGTTGATCAAAGAAATGAACCCTTAGATTCAGGAATTGCATTACATCCTCACAAGATAAATAAAATGTCTAGACACCATGAATGTCAAAAGCAAAAACATCAAAGAGCAACCAAAACAGGAAAGATTGCCTACTAAGGAACAACAGTTAGATAGATGGCAAACTCCACAGTAGCATCAAGAAGACTGTGGAATAATCATTCCAAAGTTCTGGGAGAAAACAGTGGACAGCCTAGAATTCTATACTTGTCTTGCCCTTTAGGAAAGACACTAATTACTGAAAGTCTACCACACACAAATTGTGTCTCTGAAGCAATAACAAAAATTTGTACTTCAGAGAGAAGTAAAATGATTGCCGAATCAGGATTTGAGGATAACTTGAAAAGAATAGTAAGAATATGAGCAAAGCTCTAAATAAGCATTGACTGTAAACACAATAAGAATGGCTGGCTGGAGGGTATAAAAAGTAGGAACTGAAACATTGGAACGGAAATGTCTCTCCACTTCCTGGGAAGTCACCATCAGCACTGTTTAGTGGCCTTTCTGCCTGAAGTAGCATATAAAATAAACCATAGAGCAGGGATTGGAGATAAGGCGGCCTGAAGTTCATGTACACTCTGAAATATTAATTACCTTAGACTTGTTAACTCAAGCCTGATTGTTAAAACTGTTAGGGTATTCTAAGAGGATAGGAATGGGAAGTCTTAATTGCCAAGCCAGAAGACAGAAAAATGAAATTTTACAACTCAATCTAATAGAATAAAACAAAGGAGAAACAAAAAATAAAGACACAAAATAAAATAAAAACATGAGTCCAAATATACCAGGAGTCATAATAAGTAGAGATAGAGACCACAGACACCAGTTAAATAACAGATTGTTGGTTTGGTAAAGAAATCAAACTAGCTATGTTTTTTACAGAAGATACCCAAATATATTTGGGGATACAAATCCCTAAAAGGGATTGAAGAAAAAGAGGTGGGAAAAAGATAGAACAGGCAAATATTATCAGGAAAATTGACAGAGTTATATTAATATCAAAGAAAATAGACTTTAAAGAAAAAGTATTATTAAGAGATAAAAAGATCTAAAGCATAAAGATGAAAGGAAAAATTCATCAAGAACATATCATTCTATTTATATGCAATAAATTACATAGCTTCCAAAAACATTAAGCAGACAATAAGATCCATTTAACAAGACCACAATCTTAGTGAGAGACCCTCCATAACTGATGGGTCAAGCTTACAAAAGATCACCAAGTATCTAGAGGACTTGGATAACAGAAACGAAAAGCTTGACTTAATGAATGTGCAGAGCACAGCACCCAGTAGCTAAAGGAAACACACATGGGACATTTCTAAAATGACCACATTTTATGTCTCAAAACAAGTCACAACAAAGACAGGGTATTGTGCAACCTTCAATCCCCAGCCATCGTGCAATTTAAAAGTATGTATCAGAATCTCTAAAAATGTTCATTGACTATGCAATTCCATTTCCAGAGATTTATCCTAAGAAGAGAACTGGGCAAGATGTTTTAAAACAAGTACGTGGAAGGATATTTATTATGGTAATGTTTCTAATAAGGAGAAAAGAATGCCCATCACAGGGAAGTACTATGGCAAATCTGTGCAGTGGAATATTCCACAACTGTTCAGGAAGGAAGGAAGGCAGGAAGAGGAGAGAGGGAGGGAGTGGGGGAGGGAGGGAGGAAAAGAGGAAGGAAAGAGGGAAGGGAGGAAGGGAGGGAGGGAGGAGGGGAAGGAGGAAGGAAGGAGTAAGAAAGGAAGGAAATAAAGGAGGGAGGAAGAAAAGAGATGCCATAGATCATGTTTAATTGAAGGATGTTCCCAGGAATTAAGTTGTAAAAGCAAGTTTACATTAAAGATATTAAAGAAATATGGTCAAGGAGAATTTGGAGTTTTCCAAAAGTCCCCCCACTTCCTGGGAAGCCACCATCGGCACTGCTCAGTGGCCCTCCTGCCCTGGCAAGTGGGTCCCCACCTTCCCAGTCGTTTGTGGGCAGCCCCTGCCTGGGCCTGGTGTTCTTGGCTCCTCCCATCAGTCATAACAGACGCTGCCCATGGTAACAGAAACAGCCCTCTGGTAGGGAGCATCTGATCTCCATCCATTAGCTCTAACTCTTAATAACTTGGAGCCGTCCTTATCCCCATTTTACATGTGAGGACCCTCAGGGCCCTGGGGGATGAGGACACTGGGCCAAGTTCACACAGCAGCAGATGCAGCTTTGGAACCTGAGCCCGGCTGCCATTCTCTACAAGTCTTAAACCATCAGACTTTGATCACATGGCCTTAGAAAGACTGGGCTGGTCCTTTGGAAGGAGGAATCTCACACCAATGTTTATGCACTTGTAAAACAGGGCTTCGCAAGCTTAGCTGCATATTAGCATCACCTAGGAAGTTGAAAACAAGAACAAAAAGCAAAAAACACTCAATTCCTGGGCTGCCCTCCAGTCTGATTTAACTAGAACCTCTGGGAGCGGGACCCCAGCGTCTACACTTTTAAAGTTCCTTAGGTGATTCTGATGTGTGCCATGTTGGAGAACCAGTGCTCAAAAATGGCACTTCTCGAACTCCGGGTCATCTGGGAGTCTAGTCAGAAGACAGGTTCTGCTCGAGCAGGTCAGGGTCTTCAAGAGTCTCCATCTCTAAAGAGCTGCCGGGTGATGCTGTTGGTTCCTTGGCACTTCCCCCAAGAGGCATCCCACAGAGCTTCTGCCGTCGTCTTCTGACTGCCAATGCCAAGTAGTAGCTGCTCTCTTGACTCCGAAACAGACTTGCACTTGGGCAAAGTGAGGCGGGATCCCTCCTGGTGACTTTCCCAGAAGCACACACCCACTCTGGCATGCTCAGATGGGTGATGGGGGAGACCAGCAGGCCAGCAGGGGTGAGAGGAAGGGGCTTCGCGGCCCCACCCTTAGGGGTTCTCGGGCAGACCCAGGGCAGGGGTGGCTGGCAGGACATGGGGCACCATAGGAGCTGAAGGTCAAAGGCCCAACTATTTGTACGTTTATATTCAACAAATATTGGTGGGTTGCCTGCTGGTTGGGCGCCATTCCTGCTCTAGTAAGACAGAAAAGGGCCCTCTTGTGGAGCTCACAGTCTAGCCAGACCCATAGCTACATATTCAGTCTGTCACAGGGTGCCAAGTGAAGGAAAGAAAAACAAAGCAGAGAAAAGGGAGGAGGAGTTTGGTGGGAGGGGTCATGACTTTAAGCGTCAGGAAGCCTCATCCATTAGGTGGCTGTTAAGCCCAAACCTGAAGGGAGTGAGCCTTGTAGGTGGGGAGGGGAGATGGCCCAGGGAAAGGGAGCAGCAGGTGCAAAGGCCCTGAGGAAGGAACAGTGAGGAGACAAACAAGCTGGAAGAGCAGTAGGGATGGAGTCAGAGGGGACGGAAAAGTGATGGGTACAGAACGCTGAGGCGTTGAGGTGCTGAGGAAATGGGAGAAGAACCCCAGGATGCCGCCCCACGCTTGAGGGAGCCCAGGCATTGGAGTTGAGGCTGAGAGATGTCGCAGACCCTCCCTCTGTAAGGCCCCAGCTGGTGGGAGGATATTCTCTCTGGGCACAAGCCCTGAGTGGATCACTGAAGTCAGGAGGGCTGGCTGGTGAGTGGTGCCCAGTGTAGTAGTGCGGTGGTGCCCACCCACCGGCCATCCTGGGCCCCCCCCCGGGCCAGTAGCAACCCCTGCCCCCCTGTCTCTGACCTCTCCTCCCTCACAGCCCTGGTATTGTCCCCAGGGATGGTCTGGCCTTCTGACCTCAGCCCTCGCCCACAGAAGACCTCAGTGACTCCTCACCACCCTCGCAATAATCCCCAAGCTCCAAGAAGGCCTCGTCCACAGGCCCAACTTCCTGCCAGCCAACGTCCCCTCCTCCAGGAACCCTGCACCCCTCAAGGCTAAGGGCACACTGAGGAGCGGTTGGAAATGGTCACAGCTGTGTGGCCCACCACACGATGAGCTCCTTGACCACAGGACTCTGTTGACCCAGGCTGGGGGCTCCAAACTGTGTCAACAAATGGAGGGAAGCCCGGCCTCTGCCCACCTCACGAATGTTTCCAGGAGGCAGGAGGGGTTGCTCTAAATCTTAAAGTACAACACTGAGCTCATGTCCTGGTTCTCACATGTACTAGCTCTGTGACCCCAGGCAAAGTACATAACCTCTCAGTGCCTCAATTTCCTTCCCTGTGAAATGGGGACGATGATACTTTCTTTGCCGCGTTGTCGGACGTATGCAGAGCATCTAGCCCGGGACTGGCCCATGGTCACGCGCTCAAGCAGAGTTGGGTGGGTGTTATCACAGAGACGGGAGGTCAGGGTGTGGGCAAGATGGAGCCGAAACAGCGCAGGCAAAGGCCCTGAAACACGAAAGCCATGAGTGTTTGCAGGAGTGAGAGTGCTTCCTGTGGTGACACAGGCTGACATGTGTCAGGCTGGGCTGTGTCACCTCGAGGGCCAGACTGGCAGATCCTGGGCGGCACGCCGAAGAGGCGGCGGGGGCCTCAGGCCGGGGGCCTGGACCATGTCTGAGCAAGCACCCATCAGGAGGCGGGATGCGGTCAGAGCTAGCAGCCCAGGAGGGGGACCCTGTGGGAGCCAGAGTCAGAAAGCAGGGCACCCCTCCTGACCTGAGGGTCTTTCAGCCCAAACACTGGGAGCGCCGGCCTCTCTGTTCCTCCCCAGGTCTTCACGGGCATCTTCACCGCAGAGATGACCTTGAAGATCATCGCTCTGGACCCCTACTACTACTTCCAGCACGGCTGGAACATCTTCGACAGCATCATTGTCATCCTGAGCCTCATGGAGCTGGGCCTGTCCCGCATGGGCAACCTATCCGTGCTGCGCTCCTTCCGCCTGGTACCTGGCTGGGCCCTCTGCAGGGCGGCGGTGGGGACCTGGGGCACTGAGGTCACCCCACTCTGACCCATCATGCCTTCACCCAACAGCTATTTGCTGGGTACCCCAGTGCTGGTGATGTGAGGGGTCCAGAGGGGGAGCAAGAAAGGAAACATGTCTCTGGGGAAGCTATTGAGATGGCCATCCTGATGACTTGCAAAGCCCCTTATGGCTGACCAGGCCCCCGTTAGTCCTCATAGTATCCCAGGAGAGGAGCTAGTGTTACTACATACACGTTTCACAGATGAGGAGACTGAGACCCAAACAAAATGAATCTCGTGAGAGCTACATGGCAAATAACAGGTGAAGACAGCCCTGCCAACAGCTCTCCTGGGGTTCTGCCTGCTGGTTTCAGAGTCAGCATTTTGGAAGCTCTGATGCACACACAAGTCATCTGGGGATCTTGTTAAACCACAGTGCCTAGTTTAGTAGATCCCGGGTGAAGTCAAATCTGCTCTTCTGTGGACCACTCTTGGAGTGCAGAAGGCCTGAGAGGTCCACACATGGGGCTAGAGATAGATCAGGGAAAGCTTCCTGGAGGAAGTCTGGACAGTGTTGTTGGGTTCCCTGGGGGCTTGAACGGCAGGACAGCAGAGGTAGTAGAGAAAGTCCAACCTATAGGTTCTAATCCTGACTCCACTGCCGTGATCTGATGGACTCAGATAAGTTATTCCACGTTTAAGAGTTGGCTTCCTCACCTGTCCAAAGAGGCAATAATAGTGCTGACTTCATGTGGTTGTTGGGAGATCTGAATGAGGTGAGCCATCCTAAACACAAGCCTGGCACAGCAGGTATTTAATAAATGCTAAGAACCTGCCCCCCCTTTTCCATGATAACTGAGAGGAGAGAAGGTTGGAGGCAGTGGGGCAAATCAGAGATGGCTTGACCTGTGAAGATGAGTCTGAAAGGGACGGGCTACTCCGTGCTGGAGAAGTCTACTGGGAAGTTCTTGGAAGTGAGCCTGCGGAGGAGAGGAAGCTGGTGTGGGAATGAAGAGCAAGGCTGAGCTGGCGAGATGAAGCTGGAGATGTTGACCTGACTCCCAGAGCGAGGCCAGGGAAGCCCCCTCAGGCTGTAGAGAGAAAGAGCAGAAACAGGTGTCCGTGGGCCCCCTGGGTTTTCAGGCAGGGGCAATGAGCGTGGCGGGAACTAGGGGCCCTCACAAGGACACTTCCCTCCCCAGCTGCGGGTCTTCAAGCTGGCCAAATCATGGCCCACCCTGAACACCCTCATCAAGATCATCGGAAACTCGGTGGGGGCGCTGGGGAACCTGACGCTGGTGCTGGCCATCATTGTGTTCATCTTCGCCGTGGTGGGCATGCAGCTCTTCGGCAAGAACTACTCAGAGCAGAGGTACCGCATCAGTGACTCGGGCCTGCTGCCCCGCTGGCACATGATGGACTTCTTCCACGCCTTTCTCATCATCTTCCGCATCCTCTGTGGGGAGTGGATCGAGACCATGTGGGACTGCATGGAGGTGTCTGGCCAGTCACTGTGCCTGCTCGTCTTCTTGCTTGTTATGGTCATTGGCAATCTCGTGGTAAGTTGGCCAGTGGCCCCATATATGCCCCCACACACACTCACCAGCCTCTATCAAGCTGTCCATTTATCCATCAGTCTCTCATCACCCATCCATTCACCCATACACCCACCTACTCATCACTCATCCTTCCATCCAAGTACTCATCGGTTCATTCATCCACCCACGCATGCGCCCATTTACTCATCCATCTGTGCACTTACCACCATCCCATCGATTCACTTATTCTTCCGTCTCTCTACTCACCCAAACATCTCCCTCTCGAGCCTTCATTCCACCCACCCACCAACTCACCCATCCATCCGTCCGCCTCCCCATCACTCTGTCTCCTCAGTTACCAGTCGTCCTCTCTACTCGCTCTCTCACTCACCCAACCACCCATCCATCAACCCCACTCACTCCTTCTCATATCCATCCACCCATTCATTCACTCATCCGTTTATCTGTCCATCAGCCACCCATCTGTCAACCCCTCTTCATTCATAAACACACGTACACGCACACACCCCCTACCTATTCATTCATCCATTCGTCCATCCATCTGACCACCCATCCATTCACTCATCCATCCATCCATCTATCCTTTCATCCATAACCCATATTTTTACTCTCTTATCTATCCCTCCACTCACTGGTCCACCCCCACATCTGTCAACCCACAGTCCATTCACTCATTCACCAGTCCTCTCCATCTACCCATTAATCCATCCAGCTCTCTACTCACTCACTGACCCCTCCATCCATTCCCATCACTCCTCATTTGCTCCCTCATTCAATTACCCACCTAGGTACCTGTTTCTTCATTATATACTCATTCTATATCCATTAACTTATTTATTTTCTCAACTACTTTATTAGTCACTTAATGTCAATGATTTATCACATGGTTTTTCAGTTCAGCTTAACAAACACTTACTTGGCCCCTGTTGCATGCAAAATACGATGGCAGGTGCTGCTGGGAATACAGAGGTGAACGTGGCCCTGACATGTCTCACCAACTGGAGAGTGAGGAGGTGGAGAGTTCAAACAGGCCTGAAATAACTCTCAAGCTGGTCAGAATGATCAGAGGCATGAAGGAGGAGCCCTTGGGTGCTGATCCCTTCCAGCAGGGGAAATCAAGGAAGGCTTCCTAGAGGAGGGTTTAGACAGACCTGATTGGTGATACTAGAGCGAGAAGGAATAAAAGGAGAAGAGCACAGGTACAGCTAGTGGTCCACAGAAGCTTGTCTGGCACGCTGGGCAGCCATGTGGGAGTCCCAGCTACCCTGTCACGAGGAACCCAGGCCTTGCTCCCATGGCCATTTGTGCATCCTAGAACAGGTACATCTTGCCGTGTATCTTTATGATGTGGGGAATTCTGCAGTTGAGAGAGATCAAAGACCCCAAAGCCAGAGAAGGAGCTTTGGAAAGAGGCCAGGCTGCGGCAAGTGAGTGGTTCAGGAAGAAGTCAGGGTCCACTGTGGATGTGGGCACACAGGTGATCTACACATGCTCACACCTGCCTGATCTGACTCCTGCCAGTGTGGACAGCATAGACTCGCATCAGCTCATAGAGGGCTTGTGGGTCGCTCAAGTACCGTGGACTGCAGGTTCCAGAGAGAGCCCTTCCTCAAACCTCCCTGGTTCTCCTCCCCTGTGCCCTAACCACGCAAAGGTGGGCCCAGGCCAAGTTGGGGTCAGGTTCCCTCCAGCGCAGAGAAGTGGCAGGGCATCGGTGCAGAGTGCCGACAGAACCCCCTTTCACTCCTCAACTGGCCGCCCTCAGGCTGCAGCCCCATTCAGCCCTGGCCCAGCTCCAGGGGCCAGCAGACTACGTATTCTCAGGAGGCCTGAGAGTGCGCTGAGTTCGCAGCCCAGTGCCAGGCCCGCTGCCCTCGTGTCCACAGCCGTGCCATTTCCTAGCGGATCTGCCTGGGGATGAGAAGATTAGAGGCTGCCGGAGGAGGGAAGCTAACACAGCCCACACAACCCCCTCCCTGGCCGCCTCAGGAATTGGGCCGCTGCCGGGCGTGGGTGGAAGCAAGATTGCCGTTGAAATGGGAAGTCATGATCAGGCAGGGGCTGGGATCCGCAGGGTGATTGACGGGGAAAGCACCGGAAGAAGCCAGACCTTGGCAGCAGGCGACCTGGTGTTCTTGTGGGGGTGGACAGGGCTGCCCAGGTACCCGCCCCGCCCCCGCCATTCTCCCCCCTAGCCGGGGCCCCAGATGCCTGGAGGTGAGGCATGGGCGAAGGCGGAGGACCCAGGGTGGGCAACTTCGAGCAGAGGCAGGCCAGGCTCAGGCCAGTGTGGCCGAGGCACGGGGCTGGGGCCAGAGGTCAGTGTAGACAGCAGCCCTGAATCACATCATGTCCCCACCGCCAGGGCTTAAAACCGATGCCAGGTGTCGAAAGTGATCCTCTCCCCATACGGAATGCCAGATCCTGCTTCTTCACCTTGCCACTCTGTCCTTCTGAATGCAATCTGCTTCTTAACCAAAGGCGTGTTTCTGACTCCTGGCGCTCCAACCTTACCACTGCTTTCTTCAGAACTCTCGTCCCTAGCTCTCTGACAGGCGTGAGGGGTGTCTTTGGGGCTTGGCTTGTGAGAAGCCACCGAGGGACCTAGAGTGGGTTTTCAGTGAGAACCTCACAGCCACCTTCACACACCTCTCTGCCGTAGGGGCCCCCTTTCAAGGGAGCTCCCTTCTGGGGCTGGCGGGGAGGAGGAGGCAGCAAGCCCAAGGCGGGGAAGCGGTGTCTCTGGCCTGTCAGCCTGGTGGTGGTCCAGAGCCTCCCATGCGTGGGAACAATCCCACCATCATTCTCATTTACCCTCCACGAGGCTGGGAAGTGGCCCCAAGGCCTCTCTCTTGTCCCTCCGCCAAAGGGCTAAAGCTTTGCACTTGCAGGATGGTTTAACAATAAGCAGTAGTCCAGAACCCTGAAGAGAGAGACGGATTTTGCACACCTCACTTAAGGAGTCTCAGGTCCCTAGCCCCTGATAAATAACTTAAGCACTGTCCTTCTAGCACCTGGCTACCTCAGCCCCTCCCTGGACTCCAGAAAGCTCCAACCCCAGGTCCTTCGATCTCCTCCCCGGTTGTCTGGTCCGGTACCCAGCGTCCATCCCAGCACCCTTCACCATCTAGAAAGCCTCCTCTCCACATCCTGACCCTGCAGTTAGTCCCAGAGGCCTGAGGACCGCCCTTGCCCCTTCACTGTCCCACGTCCCTCGCCTGAAAAGCAGTCAGACCTGGGAACTCAGGCAGAGCGGATTAGCTCTTCAAGGGCTGAGTCAGCTCCGAGGCCCATCACTGCCCTCTCCTTCACCAACAGACATCGAGACACAGGAAAGCCCTCAAGAGCCTGGATTGCTTCTGGGTAGGATTCTGTCTTGTCCCTGGTGACCCCAGCATGCATCCCACTCCCCAGGGAGCACCGCTGTGCTCTTCCTAACCCCACTGTTCGCCATTACTCCCAGGGCAGCAAGGTCCCATCTGCAGGCGTCATCCCTGGATGAACCCATGCTTCTCCCTTAGACCCCCGGCCAAGACCAAGAGATCTGGGGCTGAGTGCCCTCAACCCAGACTGTATCTGAGCCCTTGGGAAAAATGGATGAGAATTGGTCTTTCATTTTATGATCGCTTGCCCCCCCAGGTCCTGAACCTCTTCCTGGCTCTGCTGCTCAGCTCCTTCAGCGCGGACAACCTCACAGCCCCTGACGATGACGGGGAGATGAACAACCTCCAGCTAGCCCTGGCACGCATCCAGCGTGGCCTGCGCTTCCTCAAGCGAACCACCTGGGACTTCTGCTGTGGCCTCCTCCAGCGGCGGCCCCAGAAGCCTGCGGCCCTCGCCACCCACGGTCAGCTGCCCAGCTGCATGGCCACCTCCAGCCCCCCGCCACCCCCGGAGGCAGAGAAGGCACCCCCGGCCCGCAAGGAGACACGGTTTGAGGAAGACAAGCGGCCAGGCCAGGGCGGTCCCGGGGATACAGAGCCGGTATGTGTGCCCATTGCCGTGGCTGAGTCAGACACGGATGACCAAGAGGACGATGAGGAGAACAGCCTGGGCACAGAAGAAGAGTCCAGTAAGCAGGTGAGCCCACGCCACCCACCCACCCCCCACACGTATATGCAGAACCTTCTTGTAAGGGCCCAGGGCTGTACTTGCCAGGACTCCCAGCCTTGGGGCTGGCCCTGCCGCCCCAAGAGGCAGCCTCACAGAGGGGTGCTGAGGCCTGCCCTCTCTTCCCAACCCAGCCCAGAGGGGACCTCGGAAGGGACTGGTGTCCATCATTCATCCAATGCTAGCCAGGAGCAGTGAACTGTACAGAAAGGGGAACTGAGGTATGGCAAGAGAGAGACTTGCTAGGAGTGCCTCGCACACCTACGACAGAGCCGGCACTGGCGCCTGCCCCTCCTCCCCTGACCATTGTCCCCCTCCGGGGCTAATAAGGTGGAATGTCTTAGTGAGGGAAGAGTTCAGTCTCCTGACCTCCCGACTGCCCTTTCCTCTCCTCCCAGGCCCTGGGCTAACTCTGAGATTTAAAAATAAGCATCCCTACGATGGCAGGTGTCAGAGACAGCACTATCTTATCTCTCAACCTGTTATTTTTAACACTTAGGACCAGAGTCTGGACAAAAGAGACAGTGCCCCCCACCCCCTCGGTTCTCCCGGGGCCTGAGCCAGGCGCAAATGGCTTCTCCTTGGGTCTTTAGGTCGAACAGTGAGTGGTTCTCTGTCTGACTGGGCCCATCCTCGCTGCGGGCTTTGGGCCTGCGCTGGGTGGACCTGCTAGGAAGAGCCACTGCTCCCCACCTGGGGAATTAGCTTCACATCTTCCTGCCTCCTAGTGGTCCCAGAGGCCGGCTTCCCTCCTTCCGTCAGGCTGTGGCACAGGGAGGGTATAAGCCGGGGCGGGGTGGGGGGCAGTGTTGGCGTTGCCAGGAGCACGACTACCAGTTATCTCCAGGATGCTCCTTGCCCTGCTCCTCTCCTTCTCTTGAGCCTGTTGACTCTGGCTCCCTGGGGCCAGTGTGCGTGTGCGTGCGTGTGCGTGTGTGTGCGTGTGCATGTGTGTGTGTGCATGTGTGCGTGTGTGCGCGTGTGTGTATGTGCGTGTGTGCACACGTGTGCATGTATGTGTGCGTTGTGTGCGTGTGCATGTGCGTGTGTGTGTGTGGAGGGGGCATACACGCGGGGTGTCATGGGAACTCATGGGGAAAGTCCGCATGTCCCTCCTAAGTGGAGTTGCCAGCATTTGGGACCTGGGCATCGCAGCCCATCCGCGCCCTTCCAGGGAGTGGGAGGCGGGGGAGACAGGCCAGGCTGACCGGGAGCCTCCCAGAGGGAGAGATCTTCCGTGACCTGAGGCCCCGTGAAGAGGGCAGGAGGCAGAACTCCCGTTGCTTAGACGGGGCCCTGGGAACCCTCTGGCCTCCCCGCTCATGGGCTGGGCATCTCTTCAGCAGGAATCCCAGCCTGTTTCCGGCAGCCCAGAGGCCCTCCCAGAGCCCAGGGCCTGGAGCCAGGTGTCAGAGACCCCTTCCTCCGAGGCCACTGTGGCTCAGGCAGACTGGCGGCAGCGGCGGAAAGTGGAGCCCCCGGCCCCAGGGTGCAGTGAGGTAACACACACCTTTGCCCCTGAAGCCGACGGGGCGCCTCACTTGGCCCCGAGCCAGCCTGAGAGGTCCTGGCACACGCCTGCGTTCGCTGGTGGGAGCCATAGCCACAGCCACGGGCAGTGTGGAGACCCGTCAGCGGAGGGGAGCACGGGTGGCCCTGCCTGACGGGAGGGATGGCACAGGGCCCAGAGCTTCCAGAAAATGTTGAAGCCACCAGCCCAGGCCCCTGAGGCAGGGCTAACCCTCCCCTCCATGTGCTCACTCCGCCTCACTCAGTCCCCGTGCTTTGGTCCTCTTTGGCAAATGTCTGTGCTGTGAATCACCCCATCCCAGGGCCTGCAGAGGGCGGGGGCTGAGGGCAAGTCCCTGATGCCCTGGCTGCCAGGGGCTTCTCCCCTGGACTAAAGCAGAGGCCGCAAACAGGGGTCTACTGTCCAATTTTGTTCTGGCCACAAAACGGTTTTAATTTGAATTCGCTACCAACACTTAAAACCTGGTAGCTTTTATGTAAAAAAAAAAAAAAAAAACAGCATTTCTGAAATGCAAAAAAAAAGTGGGAAAAATGAAAAACAAAAAACACTGGAAGAAGAACCGCCCCGCCGGAGACAAGTGATGACGGCCTCCGTGACCTGGCCGGAGTGCCTGCTCTGCCACAGACCCCCCTTGCCTCGCTTCATTTGACCGCCTGAGAGCATCCCACCCCTGTAAGCATCTGGGTCTACAGCCCTGCGCTACAGGACCGCGGCCGCGTTGCTGCTCTCCCCACGCCGCACAGCCACGCCCGCTCCAGCCGAACATCGTGGAAGGCAGAGGACAAGTGTCCGGAGACGGGGCAGCGACCGCTGGCCCTCGGTCCGGCAGTTGTGACTTGCTCCAACAGGACATTGCACCTTCAGCGTCGTCCCTTCTGTGGGATGGACTCATGGGGGGCTTCACAGTCGCCATCAGCCCTGGGGCGCAAGTGCCTGCTGGAATCTTCGTCCTGACAGTGCGGGTCACTCTTCTCCCCTGAAGCGTCTGACACAGAGGCATGTGGGAACAGGAGGACGCAGGAAGGGCCCAAAGTCATGGGGGGAGGGACTCTCATGCTCCAATGACTGACGACGCTGCTTCTTCTCCTCAATCAGTTCACAGTGGGGCCCATCAAAGGGTGAGAGGTGGGCTGGGTTTTCCGGGAGAAGGCCTCTCATCTCACTTGCAGCAGGAGCCCGAGAACCTGCCCCCAGCACGATGCCCCCGATACTTTGCACTGCTCCAGTGTCTGAAAAGCAGAGTAGCGCAGAGATCTTCTCTGGCTTGTTCCTCTCCCAGTGCAGCTGCGCCACAAAGCTGGGGGCAGAAGGATGAGCCCTCAAAGCTGCAGGGACCCCAGAAGCGCCGAGCCTGCACCCTGCACCCGGGAGCCCTCCTGACTTTCCCGTCGGCGTCCAGCCCTTCCCCACCACAAACACCAAAACTAAAGAGGATTGTAGAAAGCAGCGGAGCGAGTCATGGAAGGAACAGAAAGAAGAAAAAGCTTCAGGAGCAGAGACAGGCCCAGGGACTCCAGCTCATCTCCAGGCGGTGCATAAGGCTGAGCGACCCAGGCATGCCTGCTTAGCCGGCAGCATAGACAGGATCTGAGGCCACCGAAGGCTTCCGTTCCCTCTCAGGAGCCCCGGGCCCTGCCATGCCTTCTGTAGAGCGAGCTTCTAGGAGCAAAGCCTGAGACAGGCCTCCTGGGCTCCCGGAGAAGCTGGCAGGAAAGAGCACGGAGCAGGATGGTGCCGACAAAGAAGCTTCGGAAGGCCTGGTCCTGGGTTCAGGCCTCAGCCTGGTCCAGTGGGGAGCCCTAGAGCATGGCTACACATGCCAGGCGAGGGGCTGGCCTTGCGTCTTCCCCGCCAGTGAAACACTGGGTGTCAGCCACCCCCAGCTTGGGTTTAGCCCTCAAGCCGTTACCGAGCCGGCCACCCCCTGGCTACAAACAGGGCTCTAGAGAAGGGGCCGGTTCCGCAGCCGGCACTCACGGTGCGGAGCCAACCAGAAGGAACTGGGCCCAGCACCGGCAGTGACCACTACTGTGCCCCCCGGATGCCCGCCCCCGCATTGACCGACGCAGACACATCAGATTACGCAAGGCGGGGGTGACAGCCGGGCAGGGCAGTCTCCGGGCCCTCCTTGCTTGGACTCTGGGCTCTGGCCAGCACCCCAGCACTCACGAAGCAAGCGAGAAGCGTCGGCTGGGCGGCTGCCCTGGGCTCTGCGGTCTGGCCCCTCACCTCTCTGGGCCTGCGGTCCTGGTCTGACGCTGCTCCGCGTGTGTGGGGAATGCCGGTTTCCTCCACGTGTGTCCTGGTCTGAGTGTGTGTCCGTGTTGTCGCCCGTGTCTGTCTGTTCCCAGCCGGACGCATTCCCCATCCACAGAGCTTTCCGATCCCCCCGGCTCCCGACCCTAGACCCCAGGAGCCCCTGAAGGGGCAGGGTTCACCCGGGGCAGGGTCCCTCCCACCCATCCTGGGCTCAGATTTCCATGTTGTGCAGTGGGAAGTAGTCTGAGCACCTCCCCTCAGGGAATCCCTGGCTGCCGCAGACTCGGGGCTTGAGGCTGGAGACTTCTGCGTGGCCCTCACCCTCCCTGCCGCACGCCCCTGCCCGCAGACTCAAGAGGACAGCTACTCAGAGGGGAGCACTGCTGACATGACCAACACTGCTGACCTCCTGGAGCAGATCCCGGACCTGGGTGAGGACGTCAAGGACCCAGAGGACTGCTTCACTGAAGGTAGTGTCTCGAGGGGCCCTCTGCCCGAGCCTCAGCCCCACTCAGGGCGGAGGGGCAGGGGCAAGAGAACCAGCAGCTTCTTGGGGCCCAGGGCTGTGTTGCACTCCACACTGACCGCAGTGCTTACCCTCCCTCCCCATTCCTCATGACCCTGGGGGACACTTGTACCCATGACCTGATGACACACCTGCCCGTGGAGTGCTGGGCTGGGCAGCTTGGGTCAGCTGCACGGGAGACCCAAGACTCTGCGTTGGTAGGACAATAGCATGATGCGCTCCGTCCTTTTCCCCTGTGCCCCTGTGCACGGTGCCTGGCCCATCGTAGGCCCATCATAAATGCTCGCGGGTGTGACGTGTGCCCTTAGTGGCCATCAGCGTCGGTAGCTTCTATGCGTGGCTCATGAATATTTGGAAGGCCGCTGGGGATTAAAATGACAGTTTGGCCTCCACGTGACATGTCATTTGGGGCTATCGGTGAGGGCTTTGCCCTTCCCAGGGCTCAGAAACTGCAAATGTGGAGAAGATCCAGGGACAGAGTGCCCAGGGGTTCTGGAATATTCGCCCAGGGGAGAGTCTCCCACGTGAGCAGAGGAGAAACTGCAGCCCAGCCCAGTTCTAGCGCCCCCTTGCTCAGATCGGCCAGGCCCTTTCCCCACTCAGGGGCGCCTAGCCCATCGGCCTTTCCACAGAGTTCCTGCTGAGCGTGGGCCCCTGAGGACAGCGCCGTGGTGCTCCCTGCTGTCCCACCACGCCTGCCCACCATGTCACCAGGCTCATTAGTCCGTATCATGACCTCTTTCTCTCGGTCACCTCTTCCGAGGAGTGGGCATCTGCAGGCCCTGGACTGGGCCTGAGCCCTCCTCGCCTTGCCCCCACAGGCTGTGTCCGGCGCTGTCCTTGCTGCACCGTGGACACCACACAGGGCCCCGGGAAGGTCTGGTGGCGACTGCGCAAGACCTGCTACCGCATCGTGGAGCACAGCTGGTTCGAGACGTTCATCATCTTCATGATCCTGCTCAGCAGTGGAGCCCTGGTACCCTCTGGGGTTGCAGGGTTGGGCAGAGAGGGATGAAAGAGGGGGGCGGGCAGGGCAGGGAGGTCTCCAGCTGCAAGCCAGGCCAGAAACTGGGGCAGAGCCTCTGCTGCTCATGGGCTTTCCCCGGCCCCTGGCATAGGAGTCAGCTCACAGACCCATGTCACCGCAGCATGTATGGAAGTCAGAGCAAGAAGGGCTCATGGAGGTCATGCGGCCAGACCCCTGGGTCCTCCTGCCAAAGGGGGATGATTTGCCCCATTTCACAGTGTACAGCGGGCATAGGTCGCAGGTCACCAGCCTCCCACCCCCAGCGCCGGGACACACCCACCTGCACCTTGCTCCGTTAGGGCCATTTCAGTGCAGGTAACAATGCTGCCTGAGATTCCCCTGGTGGCTGCCCTCGTTCCGACGGTTCCAGGGGTAGAGGCCGGGCTGTGTGGTTCACACATCTGATCCCAACAACAGCCCTTTGTAGAAACATTACTTGACCCGCCTAAGGTTCCTCCGCTCGCAAACAACAGATGTGCATTTGAACCCAGACAGTCAGATTGCAGAGCCCTTTGTCTTGACCTTCCACTTGCTCAGTAGGTATCTCCTTTTTTTTTTCTTTTTAAATTTTATTTATTTATTTGACAGACAGAGAGATCACAAGTAGGCAGAGAGGCAGGCAGAGAAAGAGGGGGAAGCAGGCTCCTTGCCGAGCAGAGAGCCCGAAGCGGGCCTCGATCCCAGGACCCTGAGATCATGACCTGAGACGAAAGCAGAGGCTTTAACCCACTGAGCCATCCAGGTGCCCCAGTAGGTGTCTTCTGAGTTCTCCTTGTGTCTAGTCCTGCGAACCATGGGGAGCCACAGGAGAGGAGATCCAGCCCTGGCCTCAGTGGCTGAGCGTCTAACTGGGGAAGCCAGATTCAGTAGGTTTGAGATAGTCGGAGATCAGCTCAAAGAGAATACTGAATAAGAGTCAAGTAAATGACTGAGAAGTCAGGGGGACTGAAGCAACCAGGGAGACTCCCTGGAGATAGAAAGTGAAGCTAGACCATGGAGGACAAGAAGATTTGCTGAGACCAGGAGGAGCAGGGAGGAATTCCTCATGTGGCTCCCAAGCACCCTATTCTGATCTCTCAGCATTCTTTTAGGAGGAGATGGGACAGCCCTGGAGAGGGTTCTATGAGATGCTACTGAATGGGGAGATGGGTAGTCAAGAAGGCAGAGGAGATAATCACATTCCTAACCCAGGGGAGCAAGCACTTGATACCGTTGGGAAGGTGAGAATCCCATGTTTGAGCAGTTAACAGGGAATGCTTTGAACCCCAAAGCATGAGAGAAGGGCACTTGGACCCAAGGCTATGCGCCTCTGCTCTGTGCTGCCTCCTGGGTTCAGGCCATGGAGACGCACCTCGGCTGTCACCCTATACCTCCAGGCCTCGCATCCCACCTTGTACTGCCCTCCCCTGTTCCAGAGTGGGCCTGGAGCCCTGACTTACAGGCCGCATGTTGTTTTACCATTGGCAGCTAGAGCCAAATCTCCGTAGGCTTCAGAGAACGATGATTTGACAATATGTTAACGAGTTTTGTTTTTAAACAGCCACAAACAAGGGCAGCCAGAGCCATGTCGTCTGGGCTGTGGAGGAAAAACTCAGCCTGGCATAAGTGAGGAGGAGTTTTGGCAAGCAAATGGTGAATCTAATCAGGGTAGACAGCCAAGCATGGCTTTTAAAAAAAACACGTCGATGATATATTGAGAAAAAGAAGTCTGAGTGTGTTATTTAAAGTTATAAACTTGTTTAACAGAAAGCAAACTATATATCCCTTCCAAATTGTTGAAGGGAATTTTCTTTTAAGGAAAACAGAGTTCTTACAGCAGAGGATAGGAGAAAGAAGAAGGAACAAGGAAACATTAAACCAGGAAACAGAAAAATAAGGGGCAGAGGCAAAAGCAAATGTTTTAATAATAATGATAACTGGATAAAATTCATCTTTTAAAAGAAAAGGACTCTGAATGGATTTTAAAAAACAGAAAACAAAAAACTTCACCTATGTGCTCTTAAATGATAAACCAGAACACTGTCACTCAGAAATAGTAAAGGTAAAATAGTAAGATGTATCAGGCAAATCCAATCACAGCAGAAATCAGAGTGGTTTCGTTTGTTAATATTAGATAAGGTTGAATTCAGCATAAGAACTGGGAGATAAAACAAAGCAGGTCCCAGCTATAATAAAAATAAAACAGTTGGGGCGGCTGGGTGGCTCAGTCGGTTAAACATCTGCCTTTGGCTCAGGTCATGATCCCAGAGTCCTGGGACCAAGTCCTACTTCTGGCTCCTCTCTGCTCAACAAGGGAGTCTGCTTCTCCCTCTCACTCTCCCTCTGTGCTCTCGCACGTTCTCTCTCTCAAATAAATAAATTTTTAAAATTAGTAAAGCTATTATGAATATATTTTTGCTTGGGATTGCATAGCACTTATATCAAACAAAAACTATTAGAAAAAAAAGGAAAAAATGACAATGATGCAATAGTACAGGGAGATTTTACCAAACTTATTAGTTCCTGACAAATCACATAAAAAAACAAGACTATGAGATATCTAAAATATATATATGTAATTACAAATTTAATCTAGCCTAATAATAATACAAACAGTTACATTTAAAAGCACCCACTATGTGCCAGACAGACCCTGTTGTAAGCATTTTACAAAGATTAATTCATTTGATTCTCACAATAACCCTAAGAGATGAGTCTGTTATTAAGTTTATTTTACAGATAAGGAAACTGCTAGATACAGCAAAATAGAAAGGTTAAAAAACAACAAAAACAATTCTTAGAAGTGTAAATGTCATTTAAACAGAAAATAGTTTGGTGGTATATTCATGGGTGCTCATTATATCAATAAGTAAGCAAATAAATAAAATACTAAGGCTACTCACAGACCAAAGATGACATTGCATTATAAACCAATTCTGTCCACTTAAGAGCTAGGAGAAAAAAGAAAATTAGAGGCAGAGAAAAAAACTGGCTGGGGAGATAAAAAAAACTAGAAAATAAGAATATTGAGAGTACTGCGTGTGGGATGCAGCCAAAGCTGTAATAAGAGGAAAATGCATAGGGACACCTGGGTGGCTCAGTCAGTTAAGTATCCCACTCAAGTCTTAATCTCAGGGTCATGAGTTTAAGTGCCATGTTGGGTTCCACACTGGACATGGACCATACCTGGAAAAAAAAGGAAAATTCATGGACTTAAACACTTTTATTATTAAATAGAAAGAATATAAATTAATTATTTGACTCAAAAAATGTAGCAAGAAAATATTCTTAAGGACAACAAGAAAACAACTAATCAAATTCAAAAACAAATTCATCAATTAAAAATAAATAATCAAACTGATACAAAATTCCAAAGCTGATGCCTTGAAAAAATTAAAACAATAAAATAGATAAGCCAGTAGCTAATCTGATCTCTCACATCTCCAAGGATGAGCTCTCTTGCATTCCCAAGGAAGAAAATAATTCCAATCCTGTTTAAAATGTTCAAGTGTATGAAGAAAGATGGAAAGTCCACACATCCTTTTTATGCAAGCTAAATAATGCTGATTTTTAAAACCTCAAAACCGTAGATTAGTTTTCATACACCATACTTACGAGTGATGCAAAATCTTGAAATGCATGCAGATAAGAACCAGCAATATATGGGGCGCCTGGGTGGCTCAGTTGGTTAAGCGACTGCCTTCAGCTCAGGTCATGACCCGGGATCGAGTCCCACATCGGGCTCCCTGCTCAGCGGGAAGCCTGCTTCTCCCTCTCTCACTCCCCCTGCTTGTGGTCCCTCTCTGGCTGTATTTCTCTCTGTCAAATAAATAAATAAAATCTTAAAAAAAAAAAAAAAAGAACCAGCAATATATTTTAAAAATTAAATAAGTTGTACCAGGTATATTCTAAAATGGAAGAACAGTGCCATATTAGGAAATCTATGTATATGAATAGGACAGAGATGAAAAAACGTAATTATCTCAATGCATACCTGATTTTTAAAACTCTAGTAAGAGTAGAAATAAAATATATTTCCTTAGTGAAAACTTTGTTCAAATTAGCTTCTATTATTATCATTAGTAGTAAAGCGC
Organism: Spilogale gracilis; assembly: GCA_004023965.1. Classification (NCBI taxonomy): domain Eukaryota; kingdom Metazoa; phylum Chordata; class Mammalia; order Carnivora; family Mephitidae; genus Spilogale; species Spilogale gracilis. The sequence continues at coordinate 171,623 of PITA01001822.1, forward strand.
TTAAAACATTTTTCTGAAAGTCAGAAGTAAGAAAAGGATGCTTTAACTACTCTTTAGCTGTTGTTCCATTATTGAATAATAATCTTGATGTGCTAGCCAGTACAATTAATCAAGAAAAGTAAACATACAAAAAAACTGGAAAATAGAAGAATTGAAGTTAATAGAGTCAAGTATAAAATCAGTTAAAATAATAGAAATAAACAGAACTATAGCATTACTTGTAGATAATGATTGGTAGAAATATTTTAAAGCCTATTAAAAATATTATGTGGCCAGGAGCGCCTGGGTGGCTCAGTTGTTGAGCGTCTGCCTTGGGCTCAGGTCATGATCCTGGAGTTGCAGGATTAAGCCTCATTGAGCTGCCTGCTCAGCGGGAAGCCTGCTTCTTCCTCTCTCACTCCCCCTGCTTGTGTTCCCTCTCTAGCTGTGTTTCTCTCTGCCAAATGAATAAATAAAATCTTTAAAAAATAAAAAATATTATGTGGACAGCTATAAAATAAATACCCAAAGAATTGTTGCTGTGATTGTTTTATGCTAACAGAAACAATTTAGTCATAAGCAACATTTCTGGAATAGTCCTTATTTACCAGACATTGTAAGCACAAAATAACTGGGAATAAATATGACATGAGATGTTGTAAGGTGCATGCAGAAAACTCTACAGCTTTGCTCAGCACTGTAAAAGAAGACAGACCAATAAGTATACTATAAATATTCTCTGGTCTTGAGTAGGAGCATCCATATTAGATCCTAATGCAGGTAGCAATTTCAACGCAATAACAATAAATTTACTTTTTTTAAAAATTTATTTGACAGAGAGAAACACAGCCAGAGAGGGAACACAGCAGGGGGAGTGAGAGAGGGAGAAGCAGGCTTCCCGCGGAGCAGGGAGCCCGATGTGGGACTCGATCCCGGGTCTCCGGGATCATGACCTGAGCCGAAGGCAGTCGCTCAACCAACTGAGCCACCCAAGCGCCCCTAAATTTACGTTTTTAAAGGGAATTTGATGAAACATTGCTAAATTTTATCTTGAAAATTACTAAAAATGGCCAAGAGAATTCATACTAATTCAGGAATAGACAGAGAGTAATAAAAGTACACAGAGAGGTCCAGGAGACTTAAGCAAGTATAAAAATGTAGTTTATATGATAAAGTTGACTTCTGATCCATGGATTTGAAGTGGATTCTTTAATAAAGTGTTCTAACGGTGACAAACTACTCTGAAAAAAAAATACTGAATGGATATTTGCTGTTTACCAAAATATATTGGATTTTTAAAACTCTAATACAAAATATGGAATCCAAAAAGTTCAAAAGAAAAAAAAGAAGAAAAGAAGCATCATTTTCCCCCTTCGCCTTAGACTAGGTAAGGGTTTTCTTAGCATGACACTGAAGGTTTTACTAGGTGAGAATGAAAATGAATGATATAATTATATTAAGTGATATAATAATAAATGAAGATAAAGTGCGGAGCTCCACTATGGTGCACAAAAGTAAACAAGATTTTTTTATAGGTTGAATCTATTTAATCTGTTTTCTTTTTCAAGTGTTTATTTAAATGCCAGTTAGTTAACATGCAGTATAGTATTGATTTGAGGAGTAGAATTTAGTGATTCCTTACTTACATAGATGCACTGCTCGGCGCAAGCCCCCACCTTCATATCCATCGTTACTTGGCCCATCCCCCACCCACCTCCCTCCATCAGCCTCAGTCGGGTCTCTATCTTTCAGCCCATTTCCCGGTTTGCCTCTCCTTTTCTTATCCCCTGTGTTCATCTGTTTTGTTTCTTAAATTCCACAAATGAGTGAAATCATATGGTGTTTGTCTTTCTCTGGCCGACTTATTTCACTTAGCGTAATTCTCGCTAGCTCCATCCCTGTCATTGTAAATGGCAAGATTTCATTCTTTTTGATGACTGAGTAATACTTCATTGCACATACATACCACATCTTTACCCATTCATCAGTCGATGGAAAAAGTAAACAAGATCTAAAGGCACACACACGCAGTAGGATGAAATGTATAAAACAAAGAGCTAGCATCTCTGAATAAACCAGAAACTCAAGTAAAAATAAAATTAGACAAAGACACATAGGCAGTTTGCAAAAGAAATAGTGCAGATATCCAAGGAAATGATGTCAGCATTACTAGTAATAAAATGTAACAAAATACAACTTTCATTTCTTAGGCTGGGAAGAGTGACAAAGGAGAAACCCCACCACAGTCAGGGCAGTGGTGAGGAAAGAGCCAGCTTCTGCACAATGAAGGGAGGGTCTGTTGCTGTTCCCTGCCAGAAATCCTATTCCCAGTCTGTACCCAAAGTACACCTTTGACCTGACACCCCAATTCTAGAAATTTATCCTGAACAGATGATCAGACACACTGCTCACTGCCGTGTTGTTTCTGCTAGTGAGAAATCGGGAACAACTGAAATGTTCATTAATAGGAGTTTGGGTTAAAAACACAAGATATATGCAAATAATAAAATATTACGCAGCCTTCTAAGCGAATATTAGATATTCTTTAAAATTAATTAATTAATTAATTAATTAATTAATTAATTAATTTAAAAAGGGCGCCCGGGTAGCTCAGTTTGTTAGACAACTGCCTTCAGCTCAGGTCATGATCCTGGAGTCCCGCGATCGAGCCCCTGCATCGGGCTTCCGGCTCTGTGGGGAGTCTACTTCTCCCTCCGACCTTCCCCCTCTCATGCCCGTGCACTGTCAAATAAATAAAAAAATCTTTAAAGAAAAGAATATTAGATATTGCATGTGTTCACATTAGAGAGTACATAAACACTCAAACAACTGTTAAGTGGGAAAGAAATTTAAAAGGAAAATATTTAGTTTATCTTAGAAACGTGTTTACTGGTATACACACACAGATAGTGTCAAAAAGAGCCTTCCCCTAAATGTCAGCAGTGGTTACTATAATGTCATGAAATCAGAGGCATGTTCTGTTTTTTATAATTTCTATATTATTTTTTGTGGGAAGCACACATTTTTATAATAAGGGGGGGAAAAACCTACTTTTTGTTTTGAACAACTCCCAGAGTCCATTTTAGGACCTGAATTATCCTGCCATGCTGTCTACACTGACTGGATTAGCCACATGCGCGTCTGGGTCGTGCACGCTGACCACATGGGCCCCTGTGGCTCTCGCGGGCCCCGCAGGCCAGAAGGGAGGCCCATGGTGACAGGCAGAGGCGACTCCCCCGGGCCCCCAGTGACGCGTTCAGTCGCCTAGCAGGGGAGTCTCCGAGCACCCTGTGGATGGGGAGAGGTGACTTGAGAGGCCCCGGGTACAGATCAGGACAGGAGGTAAAAGGGCACCTGGGAGCTGACAGAGTTCCTCCGTTGGCTCAGGAATTCAAATTGAGGCAGAAACGAGGTGGAGAAAGACCCCTACTAGCATCTTAGAAACGCCTGACTTCGGGATTCTGAGGGCTGCAAGAGCTTTGGGACCCCCCAGGGTACCTGGTCCTGCATTTTCCAGACTTCTTACTGAAACTGCTCCACTGCGCTTACTGGAGATTTTACTTTCGATCAGCCCTCCCTGGTTCTTGTGTGTTTCTATAAACGCATCCTAAAGGGAGACTTTTAATGATTGTTATCATTGGACACCAATTTTGTGTCCTATGAAAAGCAGGTAACTGCACCAAGCAAATAGAGTAAAGACACAGTGGAATAACAACAAGAGGGGGGTTACGGGGTTTGCAGCAGAAGGGCCCGAGCTGCGCCTGCAAACACTCTTCGTGTTAACATGGGAGATCAGCGAGTTTTAGAGAGATACACTAGCTCAGAACTGAGCCTCCCTCTCCAGCATGAAGCGTTCTCACTACACACTGTGCTTTTTGTCCTCACACTGTGAGAGATGGTTTCATGAGCCAGGAGAGCGTGCCGTTCCAGCCCAGTGTGACCTCCACGAGAAGCCTCACCTCTGCTCCTGCCCTCCTGGGCAGCACCTCCTATTAGGGATGAAGTCTCGCAAGGGGTGGGACAGGCAGTGGTCAGGACGTTATGACCACCTTGTCCGGCCTGATCTGTAGGCCTTCGAGGACATCTACCTGGAGGAGCGGAAGACCATCAAGGTTCTGCTCGAGTATGCCGACAAGATGTTCACCTACGTCTTCGTGCTCGAGATGCTGCTCAAGTGGGTGGCCTATGGCTTTAAGAAGTACTTCACCAATGCCTGGTGCTGGCTGGACTTCCTCATAGTGGATGTGAGTGTGGCCCAGGAGGGAAGAGGGGCAGGGGGGATGGGCTGCCAGGGCGGGAAGGAGCATGGTAGGAGCCTGTGTGTACAGGGGAGAGAGTGAGGCAGAGGCCGGAGGGGAAAGGGTTGGTGAAGGGGTTCTGGGCAGGCAGGGGGAGGATCCTCTGGGCTCAGGGAGAAGGTACCACTGGGGGAGGATGAGAGAGGGGTGCAGTCACCTGTGAGAAGGCAGAAAGCCATGAACACTGGCTAAGCTAAGGGGCTCTGGGCTGCTGCCCTGGATGGGTAGCTGACGCGGCCTCCCTGCCTGTCCAGGGAGGGTCTAGGACAGGAGGTGGCTTGTCCTCCGAGCACCCCATTGTCAGATAGAGTGGGAGGCCTCTGCCCCACAGCCACCCAGACCCCAGGACACTGCTGGGTGCCACGCAGGGTGAGTGCAGGGCCCCCCGGGGCTCCTGAGCACAGTGGAGTGGGAAAATAACCAGAGGGGAAAATGAGACCGGAGGGCGGAGTGGCCTTGGGTCTGCAGGAGGGAACAGGCAGAGACCAAGGGCTCAGGTGAGGCTGACCATCTGGTGGTGGAGGGTCCTGCAGAATGACACGTGGGCCAGCGTCTGCAGACCGGAAACGGCTTTCCAGGGGGCATCGGCGGCTTCGGGGCTTGGCCTCAGGCTCTGCCCACCAGCAGAGGCTGTCTTTCCCATGGTTGCACGAGAGGCTCAAGCCTATGTTCAGTCCCCACACCCCACTCAGAAGCTGAAGGGAGGGAGGCGCTCAGCCCGGGTGGGAGGTCAGCCCATGCGTGGCCATGGCAGGAGGCTCCTGGGGCTAGAACGTTCGTGAAGACAGAGATCCGGTCACTGGGCCTCTGGTTCAGGCCTCTTTCTATCACCCCCAGTGACTGAGAAGATGCTAATGTTGGGAGGAGGGGTGCTGGGGGACCAGAGAGAGAGGGAGGAGGTCTCGAATCCAACAGCCTGGATTCCTCAGAGCCTCCCCGAGAGGAAGGAGAGGACCCAGGAGTCTCTGCCCTGGGGCTGCGGGAGGGCCTGGGATCCTGGCCACTCTGCCCCAAGGCCCCTCCCCAGCCATTCCTGCAGCCTCTGGGGAGGTTGGGCCTGCTGAGCGACTCTCCTCAGGGAAGGCAGGAGACAGTTTGCAAGACTCCGGGGAAGCCCACCAAGGCGCCACCTTGGGGAACTCAGGGCTGAGGCCGGGCAAAGGGGACCATCCAGTGCTTTCCATCCAGTCCTAGAGCTGGAGAATTCGCCTGTGGAGAAGGAATCCGAGGCTCAAAGAGGAGAGGGGCCTTGCCCACGGTCGAGGAGAAGGAAGTGGAGGCTAGAATCCAGTTTTCCTGATGCTGGCCATGCTGCCCCCTCAGTTCATGGGAAATGTCTTCGGGCCCCAGGGTCTGGAGAAGGCTATTTCCACAATCAACCCCTGCATTTTTAAAAAATAAATACTATTGACTGTTTACTATTGTAGGTGCTGGGGATCTCGGGGAACAAAATAGACTAAAACCTTTGTGTGCACAGAGGCAGTAAGCCAGCTTTGTACTCTGTTAGAAGCTGATGTGGGACCAGAAGGAAATAGGATGCAGAGAACGAAAGGGGATTAAGAGGGCCAGGACTCAGCGAGGGGAAGGTATAGATAACAATTTTAAATAGGCTGGCCAAGTTGGGTTCACTGAGATGACAGTGGAGCAAATGTGAAGGAAATTGGGGTTAGTCAGGCAGAACCTTTCTCGCAGAGGTTGGAACAGCAGTGCAAAGGTCCTGTGGTGGGAGCGTGCCTGGCATACTTGAGGAACTGCAAGCCGGCCAGATTGGCTGGAGCCGAGTGAGTGGGGAACAGAAGTGCAGGAGATGAGGTGGGGCTGCACGGGGCAGAGTGGGGCACCAGCCTGGAGAACCACGGGCTTTTATTTAGAACAAAGTGGGAAGGCATTGCGACACTTTGAGCACGGAGTGGCATGAGGTGACTCCTCCTACTGGAGGAGCCCAGGGGGCCAGGGGTGGAGCACATGAGGAGGCAGGCAGAAGAGTCAGGAGGCCGGGGCAGCCATCCAGGGAGAGAGGACAGCGGCCTGGCCAGGACAGTGGGAGTGCAGTGGCGAGAAGTATTTGGACTTCTGATGTATGTTGAAGGCAGAGCCAACAGGAAATCCTGCGGGGGTGGATAGAGGGTGTGAGAGACAGAGAGGAGGCAGGGATGACGCCAAGGCTTGTGGCCCGAGCAGCCGGAAGGATGGGGCGGCCCTCAGCTGAGATGGAAGGGCTCTGAGCGGGGCAGGTGCACAAGCTTCGATGGCACGGACGATGGGGGTGAACTGCTGGGACCGAGGGGGGCACACTGGCCAGACCTGGTCACTGGGCCGCAGGGTCTCGGCTCGCGCCTCTGCACTTCAAAGATGTCTGATGTTGCGAAGCCCCAGGATTTTCTATCCACTCACAGTCAACCCAGGCTAGTCCTTCCTTCCCAAGAAGAGACTTCTTTGGGGGAGGCAAGGGGCAGGCCCAAGAACATGACTTGAAGGTAGGCCCGTGGGGACCGAAAGCCCAGGCGTGGTGTGCCAGCTCCTCTGTGCGGTGGCTGACTTGGGAACTTGGTTTTCCATCTGTAGAACAGGGAGAATGCATCCCAAGTCCTCGGGTTAGTGGGCGCACATAGCAGGCTCTTAGCAAAGATCTGAAAGCCAGGACACACTTGCCTCATCGCCAGCCTCTTGGGCCCCAAGGAGGTTAGCCCAGTGCGCGGTGGTCACAACGATGATGTAGCCGGAAATGACAAAGATTGGACACAGAGAAAGCCTGCTAGCTCTCTCATACCAGCCCTGCTTTAGGTGGGCTGGGAGCCCTACCACCCGTCTCTGGAGCTGTCCCCACGGCGCTCACTCCCGCCCAACTCCCACAGGTCTCCCTGATCAGCCTGGTCGCCCACACCCTGGGCTTCGCCGAGATGGGCCCCATCAAGTCACTGCGGACGCTGCGTGCGCTCCGACCCCTGCGAGCCCTGTCGCGATTTGAGGGCATGAGGGTAAGTGGAGTGACTGCCTTCCTGCCAGGGCAGTGGGAGGTGACTCCAGGTGAGACAACCCGGGTCCACTTGCTCACCGAGCAGCCCAGCCCAGAGCTGGGACTGTGGCCTCCTAGCCTGGTAAGGGCATGGTGCACTGTCTCCAGGAGGGGTGCAGCTGGGCTCCCAGGCACCCCGTGGGCTGAGGAGCCCCTCTGCTTCTGCTCCGGGGTGGGGGGCCATCTGTGTGACCTGTGTGTGTGCTCTGCCTCCATGGGCCCCCCGTGTGCCCTCCTCCTCCAGACATAGGCTGTCTTCTCGGTCTGCAAAGGGTAGTAGGGCTGTGCCGGTCAAGGTGAAGGAAGCAAGGGAGCAGATGTATCCTCACCATCGCGCAGCGACTGGCATTTGCTTAGCAGACTCTTTTGCACTGATTGCTAGCAGAGCGCTATGCATTTTTTAAGTCATCAAATTTCACCGAAGAGTATATGCATAGAAGGCAACTTTAAAAGTCCTACCAAGGCGCCTGGGTGGCTCAGTCGGTGAAGCGTCTCCCTCAGCTCAGGTCATGATCCCAGGGTCCTGGATCAAGCCCCACGTCAGGCTCCCTGCTCAGCGGAGAGCCTGCCTCTCCCTCTCCCTCTGCCTGCTGCTCCCCCCGCGTGCGCTCGCTCTCTCTCCCTATCAAGTAAATAAATAAAATCTTTAAAAATAAAATGAAATAAAAGCCTCACCCAGAAAATGCAAAACAAACAGTGCATGCATGTGTGTGCACACGTGTTTTGCTTTGTTTTACAAAACTCGCAGGGTTCTGTTGTGGCCTCAGCAGCACGGCCCCCATTTTGTTGATGATTTCAAACTTTGCCCAAAACCCCAAGAGAGAAACAAGTCCCTTATTCCTGGTGGGAAAGCATTCACAAGCGAATCATCCTACCGAAGTTCAGTGTCTCTTGGGACTAAGGGCATTTGATTCCCGGGGGCCGTGGGGGAGATGCGAGTGGCCAGGAATGCCTCCGCTGGGGCTGTCGGCCACGGAGCCAGCCAAGGGCACACCTGAGCCTTGGGTTCCCCACCCTGTTCATCATGTCTGCTGGGGACCGGGGAGCCCTTCTCACCTGCATGTGTCAGCGTCGCCCATCCCGGGCCCCGCTCGCCACACGGCCCCACGCCAGCGTCACTTTCAGTCTGTGTGGCAAATACCTCCCTGACCGCGGGACGGCTGGACACCCGGCCCTCAGTGGAGCAGAGCACACCCTATGCCTTTGCCAAGGATGGCTCTCCGGGACACTGAGTTTCGATGACGAGACCAATGCCTGGGCTCCATGGGGTCAGAGAGCCGCTCCCAGGGAGGGCGGAGGCACAGGGAGCCCCACACCTCACCCTCTGCCCTCCTAGCTCGGCTCTCACTGCAGCCTTGGGGAGCCGTCGGAGCCCCCACCAGACACGCCATGTGGAGGTCCCCTGGGCATCCTTGAGGGAGAACACCCATCCTCCCTAGTAGCAGCAACCCCAAAATAAACCAGCAACTTAGCTCAGAGAATATGTCTCCAGAGGCCCTTTCCCATCAAATTGCTGGCGAACTTAACTAGAGAGACCCTGTTGGAAATCAGTTAGAAGGTCATGAGCTCTGGGCAGGATCAGATGGGAAAGGCAGAGGGTCCAGAGTTGCAGAAGACACTAGCATGCAAAAACAACAAAAGGTGTGTGTGTGTGTG